>CM034151.1:429292812-429312447 GCA_019776745.2 Taxus chinensis
AACGACATCAGTATCAAGACCGGCATGGTTATCAGTAAAACGGCCACCATCGGTTCCTCTGATCAAAAAACCAGGAAGCCAGCCTTCCCCTACCCCGTTTAAACGAAAATATTTAATAATATTTTGCAGTCTTTGTGTTTATTCATAGTAGCAGGGGACTGACCACCTTCGAAAGGACGTTTTATATTTCCTGGGCCCAAGGCCGGTTTCCTCATTTGATTGTTTAATCAAAATCTTTGGGTCTTGTGTCTTCTTTGCAGGTAGTCCTTCCAAGACAAAAAGGAGTCTTGCAGTCAGCCTGATCTTTCTATTACGGTACGCGCACACCATCTCAACATTCAAACCGGTATTCCTCCTAACCCTAACCTCATCTATTCTAAAAAAAAGATGAAAGGATTAGAAGCAACTCTATTCCCAGAAGCCGAAACATTCCGAGCGAAACAATACAACTCATTTACAATTACCGAATATTTACCACATGTAAATATTATTATCCATGTAAATATTAAATTCCTAACATTCCCCCCCTTAATGTTTACATGGTAACAAAATAACTTTCACACTTCCGTTGCAGCTTTCCACCTCTGCATGCTCATAATCTTGGCACACACTCGAAATGAAGGAATAAGAAGGAACACATCAACTTCTTATCGACCATGCATTATCAGGAATACATCTAATCAAAGAGGATGGGAACATGCTCAGGAATCGTTTTCTTATTAACCAGTCACTCTAGGGAGCACATCTGACCTAGCATTGTGGGAACTCAAGCAGGAACACATCTGAACAACCTTCAATGGTTTTTCAGGAGGCCTAACCACAAAACCTAGGTGTACGAACAGTAACACATCTGACTTTTCTACCTCATCAAGACTCATGATGTTTCCTTTCACTATGCTATATGTTCTTCACTATGTTTTTGCATTGGGGAAATAGGAATAATCACATACATAACTGAAAAATGAGAAATGGAACATTGGATCATGTTGATCATGTTCTCCCCTTAATGTGAAATTTCCACTTATTGAACACTACAAACTGTAGAAATTGAAGCACACAACTGAAAGAAGACTCACACCACAAAATGCCACCACAGCTTCATGCGGCCTCGTCGTTGGTGACTAACGAGAGGTCATTGTCTGACCTACAGCCTTTGATTCCTCCATCCTCCAGTAAAAATTATCTAATAGAGAAAATATTCATCACTTTGATTTAATGTATAAGCAGTATTTCCTTCCTCTTCATTTTCTCCTTCGTCATCAACAGCCATGGCATTATCTTGTAGTTTCCCCATCAAGTAAGTCTTGTGCTCATTTTCTTGCAATTTGAGGACAAGTGACCAGATTATCTGTAGTAATAATAGGTGAGCCGCTTCTTTGAATCTTTATAAGATGATCCAGGTCTAAAAGAATATTTAGATCTTATTTTATCTTGTTTCTTACCATACATGGCTTTTTCCTCTGGTTCCGCAAACATGATTCTCTTTTCTTCATCTAGAAAAGAAGAAATAGTTCTTCTAAACTTGGATTTATTTTACTCAATGTAAAGACCATGTTATAATAGCATGGAAGCATGTTATTAAGTAATACTACTTTAGCATCGTCATCAGGCACATCTACACTTATTCCCGCTAGTTGATTGCAAATAGAATGAAACTTACTAAAATGTTCCACCATGTTGTCACCTTCTTACATCTTGAGGTCGAACAATCTCTACTTTAAAGATATCGTTGTGCTTCTAGCTTGTGATCCAAACAATTTGTTCAATGTCTCCCAAATTGTGTGAGAGGACTTTTTTAAGTCTATATGATGCAAATAAGAATTTGATAGACCCAATCTAATCATTGTTGTAGCCTTTCGATCTGTGCTACTTCATCTGCATTTTTCGGTTTCTTCTCTTTTCCATCAACAATATCCCACATGTCTTTGTTAATTAGGAACAATTGAGTTCGTACTTGCCAGGTATGAAAATATTTACCTTCAAATTTTTCAATGTGACTCAACTTATCCATTATGACTCTTCACAAAATTAAAAAATAGGTGTCTACTGAAACCAAAAATTCACCTTTTTACAAACAAATAGATAATAATGACTATAAATTTGATTTGTAATGAACAACTACAAATCTATTAATTCTAATATACATGAACAACTAGGACACAATAACTCCTTTTTGACTATACAAGATGGCAATACGAAATAACAGATTAAAAAACAACTATTAAAAAGTAATTGAAGATTACTTTTTATAACAATGTTATAATTGTAAACCTAAGCCACAATAAATAACTAATATCTATGGCAATTGACACATTTTTAAAACCATTCGACTAAACCTCAACCGATTTCATCTAAAAACAATTTAATATTGACTAACAAAACCACCTACTTGACCTGATCAAATTACACGTGGATGATGCAAACTGTGGCTGTTAGACGAATATCTACCATCCCGCTACGCAGATCTTGCTCTGGATGTATATCAGAGAACGATATTTTATCAAAACACGGCACTGGACCTGTCAAGAATCATTTTCAGTCCTCAAGAAAACGTATTGGCAGTTATTATGAATGCTCATTCAGAGAAGAACGATGGATCAAGTCGAGCTTGCATTGGAAAGATGTACTATATAGAAGTGTCAACCATGCACAAGAAAGCCTGATGCAATGTTGATATAGGAGAATTTTAGAGGATCTTCCACCGTAGAAGAGAGTCGACTGAGTTCCCCATCGAGATCTTTGTTAGCACGCACAGATATCAAAAACATTTTATTTTCTCCAATATGTGTTGGTTACGCCTTCAGAAAAGACCAGTTCACAATGTCTTGAAGGACGGTGATAGGTTGCTGCGCAGACCAGATTTGTTGGTGCATATTACATGTTGGTGGCGAATATAATGGGAAGGAATCACTGATCAATCAAGTCTTGAGATAAGACGTGTTTGGTGATCAAGACTATCATCAATTAATTGCACACTCACACACCAAAAACTACATGCATACAAAGATTTCACTGGAGCTATAACAGTCTGCGCAGATCTTACCTCAGCTACCACACCAGAATTTACCAGAGTTGTCAACAGGCACAAGCATGTGTTAAAGATATCACATACAGCTTTGAATATATAATTGATGTTGCATCAAACTCTACAGTTTTCCTTTTCCAATACCGCAACATATGGTCACCAGCGTTGAAATTGCAGGTTTGAAGTAGACAAATCAGACCAATTTTTCTAAGAAAAAATGTAATCAGATCTGCGCACAGGATGCGCTATGAATATTAATGCAAAAATAACTGATACTAAATGATGATTTTTTCTTCTCCTTCGGTGGTTCCAAGAAAAAAATGTGGACTACAAAGTATTCAATTATCTCCTTCATGGATTTTTATAATCTTTTAACTTAGATCATGAAATGTATGGCGAATAAGATCTTTTATCACCAAGGGCAAGAATATCTACAAAATTGCCCCTTAGATATATATTTATGCATAGCAAACACAAAGAAAAATATCACTCTGATACCAAATCTACACGAAGTTGGATATTTACACAGGAATATCACTCTCAATATATTACTCTATGTATTCAATCTATAATTTTATAGGGGATACAATACAAATATATAGGAATGTGATTCCTATTATCTCTCCACCATTTTCTTACAAGAATATCCTCGACGATATATTGTTACAATAATATATCTGGACAATCTGATATCTGAACTATTGTTGTTATACACAACAATATTATATCAAACCAATATAACTTAAATATATGAGTTTGATATAACTAATTTACAATTACCGAATATTTACCACATGTAAATATTATTATCCATGTAAATATTAAATTCCTTACATAATTATCCTAAGCGGGAAGATATATGGAGAGTGGATTAGGGAATCCAAATTGAATTTTGGCGAGTGGATATTTATAGAGAACATATCAGTGAATTGAGAAGAGATAGTCACACTTAAATAGAAGGAGAAACTTCAAAAAATAAAGTATTTGGATGTGTATAACTTGATTTTCCTCTATCATTGTTTAAATTTATAAAGCTTATATTCTCTTCTGCTTATGTCAGTGTTATTATAGCTAAGGCCTAAATTTATAAATGATTGGTTCGAGTTCAAATCTCATGTATCTTATCTTTGAATTATTTATATCCTTTAGAAGTGAAATACAAATAACTAGACTTTGTCTAAAAACACAATTCCTATAAACTTAGATTCAAACATTAAACTAAACTATTATGGAATAATAAACATGACTGTATGAGATTAAAAACAAGACTAGATGAGATTAATTTTGTTTTAGGATAAAAATATTAAATAGTAAAATGAAGGAAAGAATATTTGGTTTGGGATTAGGCCCACTATATTATCTAAGATATATATATAACCTTGTTTTTGAAAGGTTGTCTTTTGAACTATCTAAATAGAATGATTGGTCTCGTCTAAACATAAACAGGAATAACAATAGTTTATATTTTTAGTGAAACCATGAACTAGAAAAAGGAATTTTCATGAAAATAAATAAGTATATAATAGGAATGTAAATTGAACCAATTCTTTTATAAGGAAACATAAAAGAAGGAAGTATCGTGAAGATCCGTGGTAATGTGAATTTAGGAAAATATAATACTAATTTCTTACATGATATTAGTATGATATAAGAGTATATGTTTGATAAGTAAACTAAAGGACTAATTAGACCCATTTTAATATTATTATATGGTGATTTTTCTAAAAGTTGTGACCTATGTGACCATAGTAATAATGGTAACCATCTATGATATATTAGAATTATGACCATGACTAAGATGGAAACTTTAATAAGAAGATTTAAATGATAAGTTGTGATTTAGAAATTGTGCAATAAAGATAAGTGGACCTAGTGAAAGTAAATCATTATGAGAAAAGGGGTTTTGATGAGTAAGCGAATCATAGAGTTTTATCATAACATGTTATAAAATGAAATTGAAACTATGTTAGGATAATGAGAAATTATAATAAGAGTCAAATGGATATTATCATAAGGCTTTTGATCAACAATAAATTTGATTAGAACATGTTACTATGTAATTTGAGAGTGTGATAAACCTTAGAGGATGGGAAAACGATCACAAATTGATTATGAAAGATCTCAAGAATCCAACAAGGGTATTGCAAACCTTTCGGACTGGAAATTTTAAGGCAAAGTTCATGTTTGTATTAACTCTTGAAAGGTGATATCAAAAATTTGGATTATTAGGATGAATGATCTAGGAAGAAAGATTTGGACTTGAGTTAGTAAAATGAAAAGACATCTTCTTGATTAAAAGAGTATTATCAATGAAAAGACAAAATAATATTATAGCTAAAATCATAATGGTTTATGATGTAGCCTAGAATTTACCAAAATTGACCTAGGCACGCTTGCACATCACTCAGCCTAGGCTGAGATCTCACCCAAAGCACACAAAGGTGTCAGGACCCTCTTTAAGGTTGCTTGTGTAGGATGATCTAGAACTAAGGAGTAATGGATTCAAGCAATAACCATATGAATTCTACCATGCAAGATCTAGTTATATTCATGTTTAACACCTTGAATCAGTCAATACACTCCATTATATTAAACACAGTAAATACACAGAAGCTTCTTACAATAAGTAGTATCATAAGTTCATGCGCACATCAAATCTGGCAGCATAACTTCACAATAGCTCATACATAGTCCTCCTATACTACGTAGATCACTACATATTTATAAGGGTGGGGACTTTCCCTTCACCACTTACATAATTCCCAAAATAGGTCGCATGTTGAAAATAGCCATGCGCCTTTACAATAATAGACACACATGCAAGTGTGCTAATAATAGATCTCTTCTGGTTAACTGGCAGTAGTAATTCTATTATTAGCTTGAACCCATGCAAAGCACTTAGTAGATGCTCTTCCAAAAATAGCCTATGTGTGTTCACAAGTCTTTATCCGGTTTGTGTGCTCTGCACGCTATCTCCAAAAATAGCCCGTAATCCTAAAAATGGCTAAGTCTTGAATTGTCCTTGTCTTTTATGTGTGTTTCCTTCCCTATCCTTCTACACCTTTGAACGTGCCCTATTCCCATGCGTGAACCTTCTGTGTGCCTTCTACTAAGTGTCATACTTTGTCTGCTCAACATTACCCCACACAAAACTGCATTACCACCCCGACAATGGTTGCCTCTTGATACTTTTAAAGAATAAAGAATGGGAATGAAAGGAAATTAAAGAATCACTGTACAAAGAATGAACTTTCACCCTGCAACGTCCTCTGTTTCAACTGGAAGAATCAACTCTGGATATTCTTCTTTGATTTCAGCCTCTAAAGTTTGCCAATCACTCAACGTGGCTTCTACCTTTTCTGGAATATCTGATGCAATAGAGTCTAACTCTTCTTGTGCAATCTCTTCCTTCTCATTCTACAATACTATAACAATGTTGGACATTGCAGTCACCCTTCCTTCCAGAAGATCCATCTTCTGCGCTATAAGTTTTCCAATTTCATCCATCTTGTCTTTATGGGGGTTTATGCAGCTGTAAGGGCCTCACACTTTTACTTTACTTGTGCCAATCATTTTGTGCTGCCCCAAAGTCTCATCCTTCATGGCCTTCAGGACTTCATTGTCTTCTACCATGGCCCTGATCCTTATTACTGCCTCTAGAGCTGCACATATATTCAATGCCTGGTCTTCTTTCTTTAGCTCCTCCTACAAGGTTTGGAGTAATGCTTCATAAGATGAAATATTTATTACCACTGAAGCCCTTTCTCTCTCTTCTTCCTTCTCAGGGTCCTTTGGCATTGGAATTCGAACCAGTCCATCCTCAAGCACCAAATCAACTAAGGTACGCACATAATGCATAGCCGAAGGGAACTTTTTGGGTACCTTGGGCTCCAAGTGTGGTCTTTCTTGCAGGACATGATCGCCGATCTCCTCTGCCATGGTGATGAGAACCCCATTCTTATTTTTTCTCTAGGTCCTTTTCTCCTTTCAGATGCGCTATTTCTGCATCTTTAGCTTTGATATCTTCTCTTAGCGCTTTAATAGTGGAAGATTTATCCACATTCCTGTGTGCCACCTCTGTAGATACCTTCACTAAGGCATTACTCACCTGTTCATCAGACATAACCATGGGTTTGATGGTTATGTGTCTATTTTGTGGTGCCTTTCTCATTCTTCTTGACACACAGGACTCTTCACATACATCAAAATCAGGCTCATCCATGTGTGTTTGCATGGACCATGACAATTGTTTCCTTGTGCACATGGTTGCCATGTCAGGTTCCATCAACTCCCATCCATACAATTCCTTGAGGCCCACTGTATTCTAGAATCGTGCATGGACAATTTTACTTGTGTCCTCTTCATAGCCCATGATTGGTGCAACATACTCCCCACTTTCCCTTTTTGTTCTTGGCCCCTTAGGAACTTGAGTGCCAAGGTTTGGAGTTGGATCCTCTATGTCCTGAGAAGTATCTTGCTCTTTGTTTCTCCTGGCTTCTTTACTCCTTCTTCATCCTTCATTTCTTCATCCTTGGGTTCTTCCACATCCTCTGGTGGTACAGGAGTTCCAATCGCACTCTCTGCAGACTCCTCCACCTCCTCATCCAGCTTCAACTTTCTCCTTCATTTCTCAGTTGTCTCTTTCTATGGAGAGAGTCATGGTGATCTTCATACCGACTGTGGAGTTCCCACACCTTGTGTTCTTGTTCTTCTAAACACTCTCTTGAAATGGTGCTCTCCTTGGACTGCTTCCAAGTCCTCTTCTTCTTCTTGTTCTTGTGGTGGGGTACTTGTGCTCAGTCTCCATTTTGTCTATAGGCTACCTCTGGCCTCTATGTACCAAGCCACCACTATCTTCACACTCTTCTTCCTCGTCATCTACCTCTATAGGTTTTGTGGGCTTTAGAGATGGTACATTCTCCACTGTATGCTTTCCCTTAGGTGGCCCTGGGAGTGCAAACTCATTCTCCACATATTTTGTATTCTCCAGCCTAGGCTTAAACTGAAGGTATACGAGCGCTACTCTAGTGTCCCCAATTTCCAAGCTTACAGGCTTCATGTTTATAATGTCTGAAATGAGTCTCTCAACATAGGAATCCTTGCCTGGATAGACATATGTCTTCCTCAAAGTGTGGTAGTCACAATCTACCTTATCTGCAATAAAATTCAAGCGGCACGCATCAGTAAAATGATGGACTGATTCCTAGAATTAGTGCGTTGTGAAGGCATATGGTAGTTTGCACCATGGGCTCCAAGTCCCATCCTTCATATCAAATCACATGATGCAGAAGTGCTGGTACACCATGAATTGTACTACCTTTCCCACCACTGATGGTAACTCCTTAGGAATGTGCCACTCCTCTTCAAATGTCACGTGGAGCCTATCATACCACATCTCTACCCTCTGTTTGAATGGCCCACTCATCAACCCTTCACATAAATATTTTTCAAACCTTTGTGCAAGGGATTTTTTCTCCATGGGATACTCCCAAATCTTGTCCTTTGGCCCATCGGGCACTCCAATCTCCATAAATACTAAAGAAATCAAAACAACACCAAAACTGATTTTGTCACCTGTGTGTGCTTCCTCGATAATGTTCTCTGCAATGTAGCCTACTATGTTGTAGATCACTCCCTGTGACATTCTCCTCGTGATATGCATCCACATTGTATTCACTTGTGACCACCTCTCTTGGTCATTCAACTTTGTTACCAGATGTGTTGCTTCCTGAACCATTGGGTACTTCTTTAATTTGTCAATATCCATCCCGTGTGGACCCTTTGTATCCCAACTCTTTCTATGTTTCCAAGATTGTTTCTTTATCTATTAGATCACTGGCAAGGTCTACCCCTGTGCCTTTTAATCATGTCATTGTTGCAATCAAGGCGGTTGTGATTCTGACCCTCCATCTAGTGAAATAGAAGAAGTCCTCATGGACTCTGCTCATTAACCACTGGTATAATGGTTCATACTTGCCAAAATAAGGGAGCTCATACAACTGATAGACTCCAACTTACTTTAACAACTTCTCCCCAACGTCATCATATACTGGCATGTCCTCTATTGTGCACTTGTTGGTCTTTGTGCTCAACAATGCATCTAACTCCTTCTTGTTATCTGATGTGTGGTGGTTGTAATCACTTATTTTACACTTATGGATGTGGGAATCCCATTCTTTCCCAACTATAACACCTTCTGGGTACTGCATCTCTGAAAAATTACTTTCAGGTGCAACTTCAACTTCTTCCTCCACTTTCTTCTTTCCTTTAGCTCCTGCAGCGTAGGTACTTTCTTTGGTGCCATTTGAAAATCTCACCTTTCTATCCTCTGTAGTGTGTAAATGTGTCTCCTTCTATCCTCTATAGTGAGAAATTCCAAACCCTAGCTCGAATCTACATGCCCTAGTTGAAATCATGTGCCCTAGCTCTTTCGCAATGCTCCGCTTCACTCAAACCCTTCACAAATGGGGATGCAAGCTTCTTCTGTGCACAAATCTGCTCTCCACATCTAGTTTCACACTCTCCACACCTCAATACTCTTTTCTCATCTCGGTCACACTTAGCTCATTCAAATTCTTGTGATTACAATGGTAAAAATGAACTCGCATCACATCCTTATATAGATTTTCAAAAATTTGGTGCATTTATTGCTCCTTCACCTACCAACAATTCTCATTAATTGACCATTTTCACAATTTCCATGTGGTACATCTTCACACCTCAGCTATAACCTTCTAGCGCACCTTCCTACCTTCTAGCTACAGACTTCTCTTCAGCGTGCTTCCATGTGCCTGAGTACCTCACCACTGTGCCTTCTCTTGGTAGTCTCCACGGCCATTACTTACCTCGTGTTATATTGTTCCTTTGTTTATCTCCATCTATGGTCCTTATTTGGAAGCAATATTCTTTCCACCAACTCTCCAAACTTGAATAACACCTGTAGCAGTTTGTTCCTTTATGTGTACCCATTTTTCAATAACCACCCCACACAAATGGTATGTGCAGTCCTCTGCGCATAAAAATACTACAAATGGTAATTAGCTTCTAGTGCACAAATGCGCTTATTTCACAAAACACCAACTAAATTGACAAAGCATAGTGATGAAGAAGGAAATACATTAAAGGAATACATAATTGAAAACCTAATCTAAATGGCAACACTACCTTATTACAAACACCAAGAAGACTTATTTATAGTAGGGCTTCAGCCTACTCCCATTGAAGTAACCGGGTAACCGTATTCCATCAAGCACCTCTAACTGACAAGCTCATGTTTCAAGTATGTAAGTGATAACATATGGTCCTAACCAATGTACTTTAAGTTTTCCTGGATGGCGCAGAAACTTAGAATCATAAAGAAGCACCATCTGTCCTATCTCAAGCTTTTTGTCCCTGATGTGCCTATCATGCCATGCTTTCTACCTGGATTTTTCTTGCTTCTGACTCCAGCGTGCTATTTCTCATCGCTCATCCAGCTTAATCAACTTTTCAATTCATTCTTCTAATGCTTGTTCATCAGCTAGACCTCCAACACACGCAATATGCAAAGAAGGTAACATGAATTCCATAGGAAGAACTACTTCTGCGCCAAACACCAATTGAAAGGGTGTGGCCTTGTTTAACCACTTGTATGTTGTTCTATATGCCCAAAGCATGACAGAAACTTTATCATCCCAATATTTTCTTCCAACATCACAAATTTTTGTCAATGTCTGGCTCAAAATCTTGTTGAAAGCCTCAGCAGTCCCATTTTCCTGAGGATGATATGGTGGTCTTATGATGCGCAATCATGAACTCATCCAATAAAATTTTGATTGTCTCATTCAAAAAATGTGTGCCCCTATCACTTGTCAAACTCAATGGGCATCCATACCTTGTAATAATATTTTCCCATAGAAACCTGGTTGTTGTAGTTGTTGTACAATCCTTTGTAGGTGTTACTTCTACCCACCTTGTCAGATAATATGTGCAAGTGATGATATAGCATGATCCAGTCCTACGCGTGGCTGGTGAAATAGGACCCACAAAATCTATAGCCCATTTCTCAAATGGTTCTGCACTAGGAATAGGTCTTAAAGGAATTTCATCTCTTTGTCCTAGTTTTCCAAGGCACTGACAGTGATCACAGGCCTTGCAATACACCTTACAATCCTTATACAGGGTCTCCCACCATAATCCAGTGAGTAGAATCTTACACGCAGTGGCGTCACCTACATAGTGCCCACCTGCAATACCACCATGAGCCTCTTCCATGATATATGTGTGCTCATGTTCCAGTACACATCGGTGTAATACTTCATCTCGGCCTAACTTGTACAGGTCACCGCTAATCAACATAAATGGTGCCACGTGAATGGAAAGTTGTTTCTTCTCTAAGGATTTCATTCCTTCTGGTGCCATACCACGTAGAAAGACAACAATGTCCTCTAATTCTGATGGCACACATTGTAACTGGTATAACTGTGCATCAGGCATGGTATCTTCAATTGCCTGCGCATCTTCTCCTGACTGTATTCTGGATAAATGGTCTGGTCCAGAATTACTTTTCCCTAGTTTTACCACAACTGTAAAATCAAATTCTTGGAATAAGAGTACCCATCGGCATATGTGCCCCTATAAAACAGGCTTGTTTACCAAATACTTCAATGCCATGTGATTGGTATAGAATACAAATGGTGTTACTAGTAGGTACTGTCTGAATTTATGTAGCGCATAGATCATTGACAAAGCTTCGTGCTCTATAGTTGTATAATTCTACTCTGCATGAGTCAACTTTCTACTAGCAAAATAGATAGGATGATCTATAATACCTTCTCCAGGCTGAGCCAACCCATGCCAATGGTCATGCCAGAAGCATCCACATGTACATGAAACGGTTGGTCCCATGAGGGAAAGTGTAGAATAGGCATTGTAGTAAGTTTCTCCTTCAATGTCTCGAATGTGCGTTGTTTTGGTTCCCCTAATAGAATGTCCCTTTTCCTTTTAGTAACTCCTCCAAGGGTGCGGCAACCTTAGCATACCCTTTAATAAATTTTCTATAATACCCAGTGTGACCTAAGAATCCACGCACCTCACTTTGACTGGTAGGCTCTTCTAGGCCGATAATGACTGCAACCTTAGCTAGATCAACCAACAAACCTTCCTTGCAGATGATGTGCCCTAACAATGTGCCAAATGGTGTAGCAAATACGCATTTCTTGATGTTCAAAGAGATGCTTAACTGTCGACATCTTTCAAACATTAAGCGTAAATTGTCACAATGATCCTTAACAAGTCCATACACCATCCAGTCATCTAAATAAACCTGCAAGAAGTTATGAATAAAATCCTTGAACGCTTGGACAACTATGCGCGAGAATACAGCAGGTGCATTTTTCAGACCAAAAGGCATCACAGTATAGGAAAAACTTCCCCATTCAGTGGTAAAAGTAGTCTTTTCCTGATCCTCCTGTGCAATCCTAACCTGATGATAGCCGGAGAATCCATCTATAAACGAATATATTTTATGCCTTGTAACGCCTTCTAATATTTCCTCTATGAATGGTGTAGGGAAGGATCAATCACACATGCAGCATTCAACTCCTTGTAGTCCACACAGATCCTAATATGACCATATTTCTTTATATGATCGCCATTGGGCTAACCCATTTTGATTCATTTAGGGGCTTGATGATTCAGAATTCAACATCTTTTTTGTCAATTTCTTCCTTACAACACTTTTCACTCAAGTTGTGGTTCATCCATAGGGTCTCTTCTTTCTTTATACTGATCACCATTGGGCTAACCCATTCTGACTCATAGGGCTTGATGATTCTAGACTTCAACATTTTTCAATTTCTTCCTTGACCTTTTTGCGCAAGTTGGGGTTCATCCTGTAGGGTCTCTTCCTAACCGGGTGCACCTTCCTTAAGATTTATCTTCATTTCTCCTAATGATTCATGCATGCCTTTTAGTTCATGGTATCCCCTAGGAAATAAGTCCTGATAATCTCGTAGTAACTCAATGATTTTTTCCACTTCAGAGTCAGACCAATAATCCCCAATTATGGCCTCCTTAGGCTCAGCATCCGATCCAATATTCACTTTCTTTGTTTTCATAGGTTCATGATAGGCACGTGGTCTTATATGCACTGTCCAAAACCTCACGCCTACCTGTTGAATGATCTACATCCAGATTTTCTACTTCTTCATCATCCACTAAGTAGACCATCTTTCCTTTTTCTTTCTCAAGGCAAGCACGCTTAAGTAGTGTGGCATCTGTCTCTGTTTCTTCAGAAAAATGCGCTCCTGAGTCGTTTCCATCAAATAACTCCTAAATGAGTTCTTCCACCTTTGCACTGTCTCCCATAGTTAACCACTTTATAACCCTTAATGCCTCTTCTACTAGAGGTTTAGTAGAGAAGTAGTCAAAATTCTGGATCATTCCTGTAATCAAATCCTGTCAATTTCTAGTCTCTCTATGGAGTTCCGCATATACATACCAAGCACGCACGCAGCCTTATAAAGTGGAATAAAATTTGTGCACCCAGAGTGAAGGTGGTAAAGCTTCCTGCCCCTCTGTCCAGAGTCTCTCACACTACTGAACGTGGTGCTGAACAGGTTGATTACCATGATAAGTGCATATTTGAGTAGGTGCATTGCTCTTGGAAAACTGAGTAGAAAGAGCAATCCTGATTTCATTCCATCCTACAAGATTATCCCTGTGAACCACCCACCAGTGTGTTGCTGTCCCGTGTAGGGTATATGCTAGCATATTCCATCTCTCCAACTGGTCTATCCATTGTTCCTCCATGGCGCACAGAAATACTGTAGGATCTCCTTCTCTAGTGTATCGAGGTACCGAGTTGTTACCTATTCTCCTGATACAATGAGGTCTATTGTTCCATGTAAATGTGCTTCTTACTTCACACCCTACCAACTCATAAGTACCATGAGCCCAATTATCACAAGAAATACTTGTAGTATCACTAATAGACTGTGCATCTTCCCACTGAAGGATTCCTTATTTAGATAGCTCGAGCACTTCTAGGTCCCGGATGGCACGTACATAAATCCTATTCAGATCTTCCTCACTCAAAGGCTTAACATAGGGCACATATTTTCCATCGGTTAAAGGGATAATAACCCTTTCCTCCTTGTTCTCAAAACTTATATAACCCTTGTTGAACCAAAGATCAACATTATTTGCATAACACCA
This sequence comes from Taxus chinensis, assembly GCA_019776745.2. Taxonomy (NCBI): domain Eukaryota; kingdom Viridiplantae; phylum Streptophyta; class Pinopsida; order Cupressales; family Taxaceae; genus Taxus; species Taxus chinensis. Next base: position 429,307,034 of record CM034151.1, read on the forward strand.
AGGGCACCCAAGTAGAGTTGGGAATTTTTCTGCTTCTGCAAGTGCCAAAACCTCAAAGTCCCCTGTGAACTTGGCCCCTTGTATAGTAATGGATGCATCTTTTAAAAATCCAATAGGGGTGGCCTTGGTTTGATTAGCCATAAACAACACATTAGAAGATGGTTGTAATGGGGGTCTCCCCATCTGTACCCATGCATCTAAAGTAAGCACATTGACTTCCACACCTGTATCAATCAATATATTACTCAAAATCCATCCATCCACAACAGCATTCAGAGTGATTTCCTTGTCATAGTCTAAGCTATGGGGGGGAATATTTGCATGTAGGATCTGTCATCCAGTCTCAATACTTGTGCATGGAGTGTTTCCCTTTAGCCAATTCCCTAACAATGGAATGATATTCTCTTGGCACAACATTTTTCACACCTCCTTCAAGTCATCAATATCAGATTGGACCATCTCTACTACTTTCTTTTTCTCCATCTTCTATGATTGCTCCTTTAAACATTGTATTTCACCCTGAAGATTTCTGAGTACCTCCATGGTTTCCTGATAAACCTCCTTCTGATGGACAAGGATCTGGGTACCATGCATGTAGAACCTCCTCCTTAGTGATGGTAGGCTTCTACTGTAACACTTCTTTGGTGCATGCTGCTTCAGCACGGGTAGTGATCTTTACAGGAAATACCTTGGATTCTAGTTCCAACTTGGGCATCCACTGATTTTCCATAGCATGTTGTATCCTAACCATCCCTGCGCCTTTGTTTTCTTGTTTATGTTACTTACTAAGATGCTCATATAAGTCTAGGCATTCCTCATAGCTATGATTCTTTCCACAGAAATAACATGTAATATTCTGAGGACATTCGTGCCTGTAGTGGTCAGGAGATCCACATGTATAACATGTTCCATGAGGAAACTCACCTCATCCACCACCACGGCCTCGGCCTCTGAATCCACCATGGTATCCTTGACCTCTGCCACGACCTCCTTCAAAATGTCCTTCATTCTGATCATAGTGCATTTGATTATGATCCTGATCCTGATGCTCACCCTTACCCTTAGAGTTATCTGATACTCTCGTCTATCATACACCAATATCTATAGCATCATGGATCTGACCAATCTGTCTGAAGTCTTCTGTATCATGAGTTGTGGACCTAAAAATTTTACAATAGTAAGATATGTTCTTCCTTATTGTGCGTTGTAATAATGGGTAGTGGCTAGCATCATGGTTCAAATGACATATCTCACAGTCTAGCAGTAATGAATGTATTGATCTGCGGGGAAAACTATCCTTGGTGTGACCTTCCACTTCACAATTTGTACACCAAATCCCCATGTGTCTCATGTGCTAAATTTTCTGATAGTTTCTCCAACTACTTCACCATAGCTGCAATATGTGCTTCCAAAAATGGGCTCACCCCAGTGTCTATGCTCCCAACTTCCTCAACACGTAAAGCTGCTTCAAGTGCTTTGCATGGATTAGTGTATGTCTTATGTGACAAATCCCTTCTAAAAGGTGTGATCAGACCTCCAACAAACCATTGTGCATGTTGGCTTGTGTGAATATCATAAGAAAGCTTAGATAAAATCATTTTGAAATGGGCATCATACTCCCTGACACTCTCAGTAGTTCCTTACTTAATATCCTTGAGCATGCTTATACTCTTCTACTCAAACTCAGGGATGTGAAACTCTTTAAGGAAAGCATCTTTTAATGTTGCATAGTCTACGCAAGTCTGATCAGGGTCAAACTTTCTATACCATCTGTGTGCATGTCCTTGTAACGTAGTGGAAAATTGACTTTCCCTGCACTTAGAATCTGTGATTCCTTTTACACGCCATAGTATTTCACACATGTGCATGTTTTCAGCAGCATCTTCTATGCCCCTATATTCTAGTAGATAAAGATACATATCCATGTAAATATTTTGGGGTTGGTGCGGACCTTGCCCACCTGATCCAGAACCTCCTGTGTTTCCTCTGCCTCAAACCACCAGATCCACTAGAAATAGAACCACCTATACCCCCTGATCCTCCACCTATAACTAGAAGTGGACTAGAAGATGTACTTCCCTGTGTCCCAACAGTAGTACTGAACTGAACCCCTACAGTCTGTGAAGTGTTACCACTCCCAGAAGTGAGTCCAAAATTCTGCGCGCTTGAATTCTGTGTAGATGATGCACCTAAAAAGGTACCTCCAAACAACAATGAAGACATTTTCCCTACCATCAATGTACTTTCTATGTGACTTACTCCTGCTCTCCCACTACCTAAATTAGCTTGCTGACTACTTTTCATACTAGATACTGGAAAACCAAGTGCAAGGGCTAGGTTGTCAGGTAGATTCAGATGCATGCCCATGGCCCAGGTCATCTCTACTAGCACACTTCCATGTGAGGTCGAGGGGGGTTCCCTATCATGCTTTCCCAAATGGGGGAGTTCCTTGATGCTCCTGGCTCCATGCCTTCTATGTGAGCTCCAAATCCTTTGTGATCCATCTCTCTCCTCAATGCCATTCACTCTGTAACATCCTGTTACTTCTCTATCTCCCTCTCACATGCCTCATTATACTTAAGCCACCTTTCTTCTCTCTTCCTTTCTACCGCTAGGTCTTCCATCTTTCACCAAACCTACTCCTACCCCCATGCATGGTGGGGTTTAGTTAGCCATTGGTTTGCTTTCCAAGTTCAGGGTCACCATCAAGATTTTTTTCACCAGTGGAATGCCTTGCAAGTAAGTTCCCCTGGGATATCATAAAATATTGAATTCTGCTACCTCTGGGAAAGAATAAGTGGAAATTGAGTACTCTAGAATATAACTATTTAGAACACCATGAAACCAAGTATCCATAGCATGTGTCCAAATTAGATCAGCATCATAAAGGGCTTGAAATTCTTCCTACATCCAGACAAGTGTGTGATACCTCCAATCCCTTTTAGACACATAAGCAACCAGCCACTTGTATAGTTCTACTGGAAAAATATGAAGAACAAACTTCATCATACATAGATTTTGTTCCACCCATGCGCGTGTGTTAAACTCAGATCCGGTGTTGAACCTCTATGTGTATTCTTCTTCTAGATCTTGTATCCACTCCTCAACATTTTCTAGGGTCAACCGGTATGTCTTCATCATGAACCATCCTGAAAACAACTGAAAAAGAGGTCCTGGCAATGGAACCAATGATGCAGCCTATAATTTACCAGAAATAACCCAAGCACGCTGGCACATCACTCAGCCTAGACTGAGTGCTCACCCAAAGTGCGCAAAGGTACCAAGCCCCTCTTTAGGGTTTCTTGTGCAGGATGTTAGCAAGATGAAGAGTTAATGCATTCAATTCCATAAATAGTATAAACATTCTACAGAGCATATTCCAGATCTAGATCTAAGGAGTAATGGATTTAAGCAATAGCCATATAAATTCTACCATGCAAGATCTAGTTATATTCATGTTTAACACCTTGAATCAGTCAATACACTCCATTATATTAAACACAGTAAATACACAGAAGCTTCTTACAATAGGTAGTATCATAACCTTATGCACACATCAAATCTGGCAACATAACTTCACAATATCTCATACATAGTCCTATTATACTACGCAGATCACTACATATTTATAAGGGTGGGGACTTTCCCTTCACCGCTTACATAATTCCAAAAATAGGTCGCATGCTGAAAATATTCATGTGCCTTTACAATAATAGACACACATGCAAGTGCACCAATAATAGATCTCTTTTGGTTAACTAGTAGTAATAATTCTATTATTAACTTGAACCCATTCAAAGAGCGTAGTATATGATCATCTAAAAATATCCCTTGTGTGTCGTGCAAATCTTTATCCGGTTTGTGTGCCCTGCACGTTATCTCCAAAAATAGCCCGTACTCATGAAAATGACTAAGTCTTGAATTTGTCCTTGTCTTTCACATGCATTTCCTTCCCTATCCTTCCACGCCTTTGAACGCACCTTGTTCACATGTGTGAACCTTTTGTGTGCCTTTTGCTAAGTATCATACTTTGTCTGATCAATATTTTACTTAGTTATGATGGTTATGTATGAAGTCAATACATGTAACCTTGGATTATTATGGAAGACATGTTCTATACTTAAAACATGCATAGGAAAGTGAACATAGTTGTTAAACAACATAAAATTGGTTAAATGGATATTCTTAATGTGGACATTATATAAAAAAAATTGATCAAATGGAAAAGGTTTTTAAATCGACGAAGGATAATTTAGTAGGAAGAACCATAAGTTGAATATTTTGAATATGAAATTGTGAAATCCTTTGAGCTAATTAAATAAATTGAGTATTTTGAATTGTACTTTGTTGAGGAGATTGGAAACCTATCAATTGAGGTATACAAATATGATGTATATATGATTAATTGGATTGTTTGCGATATTTTATTAACATTTTGATGGAAACTAGAAATTAGGAAAGGATAATATGTATGCCTTAATTCTAGGGGAATCTATACACCACAGGTCCTAGGATTGGAACCTAGCTCTCAAGGATGAGAAGTGTATTCTAATTGTGATTCAGTAGAATCAATAATTATGGAAAATTAATTCTTTTTATCTTGATTATAATCTTGGAGCAAATTGAATCCTTCTTTTTAGATATGACCATATGTATGGCATGTTTTTCTATATTTTGATTGGAACAAATCTAGTGACTTTATTATAGGAATGAAATTATGTTTTGGACCTTAGGAGTGATGAAACTTTTGGACATTTCATGACTGTTGGAATTGTGTGAGGATGATCTTAGTAAGAGAGGTATAGGATTCTAGTAATCACAATTCTTGTAACTAGTATGTGACTATTATGGAGTTTTTATCACTAGAGTGTTACTCTTAGTTTCGAATATCACTAAGTGAACAAACCCCTCTCAAATTCCTTGTAATCTTGACAATCATAAATGGTATGGGATGCTTATGAGTGGCATTATTTCTTGTATATTTGTCTTGGTTTGGTAAACTTTAATCATGGAATGTGTTTGTTTTGTTTCATTAAACTAAGCAGCCATATTATTATGACACTACTTGTTAAACAAGTAAATCCTCATTTAAGGGTAAAACTGAGTATGGTTTAGATACTCAAAATTATAAACTAAAAACTAAAATGGAAAATGTTTAACTATGTCAAGATAATGACCTATCCTTAGTAGAACTAAAACATGTAAATCTACAATGTGTGTTATAAGACTATTTCTGGGATAATATAATTCCCATGTGATGTTTTGGCTACCTGATTTAAAGAAATCCAATCTTATATCTAGGACTCATATTAAACAAATATCGCCGTTAAGTAAAAAAAATATCTACAAGTAAAAGGATAATCAAGTGTAAGATAAGAGAATAGAGTGAATTTAGATTGTATCAGGATTCATCG